>CM063526.1:49789660-49797160 GCA_032199755.1 Ambrosia artemisiifolia
CACCAAGACAGGCCTTGGAAACCTCAACACGAGAAAAGCATACTACGCCTACTCAGCTAAGACTACCTAGTAGACATAATATCCAAATCTACCAAAAGAGCAAACAACAAAACAATACAAATAAACAAAACACAAAGACAACTAAGCTAAAAAAAACCCAAGCTGAATTGGGCCTTCGGCTGAGAAGACACGAACAGGAGCTGGGCCCAAGAAACCAAAAGGCTGAAACTTCAGCATAGGCTGAAACCCACCAACCCAAACTGGGCCTTCACCTCCCAAAAACCAGCAGTAGCTAAAACAGGAGCCCCTCTACAAGCAACCAAATAAAACCCAAAAGAAAAAAGAAAGCGAATGGGTTTATCCAACAAGCGGAGCCCACAAAAGCTAAAATCCCACCGATAACAAAAAAACTAACAAGTCGGCCCACTTGACATCAATTCAACTGAAATAAAACAAAGAAAAGAACCAGCCCCAGCCTCTTTAACTAGTCCAGAGGAAGGTATCAACAGCAGCGATGACGATAATCCACCACCAGCCAAAGACAATAAACCTAAAAACGAACCCACACCACCGAAACATAAAAACGGACCACGACCCTTCCATAATTACTTACGCTTTGGGGGTTTTGCGACAACCGGATCCCTCATAAGGCCAGAGAAGAACCGAGCCGTACCACTATTATCCATGCCCACGTTTTCGATACAAAAATCCGGGTCCAACCCGAGTTCATGGCACATATCATGAAAGTAGTCCCACTCACCCGGCTCCCAGTCATCCATGTCTTGCTTCCGAATCGCTTGGGTTTTAGACTTAAGCCGACTAAGGATGGCATCCTTTTGGGTTTGAGAGATGCCATAGTCATAGCCATTATCATCGTCTTCCGAGTCTCCCATATCATCATCCGAAGTAGCCTGATTAGCAACAGGATCATTCCAGTTTGGGAGGACACGGATATTAGGGGCAACACTAGTGTTAGGAGGCTTCGGATCATTTGAACAATTGAATGTTTCCTGATTGAACGGGTCCATGGGATATAAGTCATCCACACTCGCCACCAAATTTGAATGTTTAACACTCTTTTCCAGATCCAGGACTGCAAACCGGTTACCTGAACTAGCCATCGGATCATTACCATCTTTGTTCGAAGCTAAAGAACCTCCACTCTGGGACCGAGTTCTAGGACCATTAACAGCACGGGCAAAATTAAAACCAGAGGCTCCCAAATTCTGAACTGATTTCCCCCTGCTGTCAGCAGCCTTAGACGGACCCGGCTGCGTTCCTTTCTGAACAGCACTCTGATTCGAGACAGGCCTGCTGGAAGGCAGCGGAGCACTCGGTTTCTGCGAGGCAGCATGACCAACTTTCTTAACCTGCACCTGTGACTTTTGTTTCCCATTTGACTTATTTTTTCCACTATTATTCTTCCTTCTCACTGTAGTAAACTCTGGCTCCTGATCTTGAACCAAATGATCACTCGGCTGGGCATTTTGAAGAGGGGTATCAGCAGCTGGTTTGTTTACCTCAGTAACATGCTCAGTCTCTATCTCCGGCTGCACTATTCTTTTGCATAGCTTAGTAGAATGCCCAAAAACATGACAATGGTTGCACAATGCCGGCTTCCATTGGTAACTAAGATTCAGATTCACAACACGAGGAGGCCGATTATTCACCATAGGATAAACCAATTCAACTTCACTAGGGAGATCACTATCCGAAGGGACATCAACTAACACTCGAGCATAGCCAATCTTACCAGTTTTATTGGCGCACCTCTCTTTTGTGACCCGGTCCATAAGGAGAGGATATCCAATGCCACTCAAGATTTTGCTCAGCCCTTTACCTGTCCATAACTCAAGCGGGACATGATGCACTGTAACCCACAAAGGCACTACTGTCGGTTCAATTTTCTCAAGGCAAAGACCGGGTTCCCATTTACTAAGGAAAATTGGCACATTGTTAACCATCCAAGGCCCATTAGCTAAAGCCTCATTCATACCCTTTTCACTCTTAAACTTAAAGAAATAGTATCCTGTAGCACTCTTAGAGATAACATCTAAATCAAAGGCCCTCCAAAGGCGTTGGAAACACGCATTAACTACCTTAAAATCCATAGAGGTTCCGAGAAAATAGCCGTAGAGGTGCAAGGCAAAGTTATGAGCTGAATACCTGAGGTCATCCGAGGTGATAATAACCTGTTTCTTTCCATCCGGGGCCACACTCGGGGGAATGTACTCTAGCCTAGTGTCCTCAACCTCATTGTTCGACCGAATTTGGTCCGCAAACGTGCCTCTGCCCAGACCTGTCTTACTGGGAGCCGTAAGACCCTGTTTTTTCTGGATAACATTTTGCCCCAAATCCGGATCTAAATAATTCTTCGGCCCAGGGTTCACAACATAGTCAGGAGCAGTATGATTGGGGTTCAAACTAGGGTGTGAGTCACCCATATTAACATCTGTTTCGTGAACAGATTGGGTACCAACATGGCTGCCAGCTGAATCCTGAGTCGATTCCATGGCTACATCCATACAAGGACCACTAGCACCCGAAACGGTTGGGGAGAAAAACCGATTATCGGAGGTATTAAGGCAGCAATTAGGAAGATTTAGGTTAGAATCACAATTATTACCAGAAACCAAGGCAGATTTAGTAGCAAGAGAGACCCCATTTCCAGCTTTGGTGATGAAAATACCGTCCCCATCCGAGTTTCCATCAGCCACACGTTGAGCCCAACGACCTAGGGTTGACACAAACGTTGACCTAGCTTGAAGCAGGTCCGTTTGTTGATCTTCAGATGCTATCTCCTCATTTGGGGGTGTTGGCACAGCCTCGAAATCCTCCAGATGAAGATTAATCACAGATTTGTTGCCATTTTCTGAGGATACAACCGAATTCACCTTGTTCCCTTCGTGGGTTTTGGAGCGCAGGGAATAAGGGGAAGTGTGAGGAGCAGCCAAAGGAGGGAAATCATTATTAATGAGAGGGTGAGGAGGATCAGGCGGTTTATTATGTGGAGAATTTCCACACAATGATGGATTCATGGAAGATACAAGAGAAAGACGGCAGAAAAAAGGAGAGGTCGGCTAGAGAGAATAAGTTAGAGAGAGAAAGTTAGAGAGAGAAAAAAAGTGAACAAATGAAAATCCATAGGGTTTAGGGTTTAGGGTTTAGGGTTTAGGGTTTAGGGTTTAGGGTTTAGGGTTTAGGGTTTAGGGTTTAGGGTTTAGGGTTTAGGGTTTAGGGTTTAGGGTTTAGGGTTTAGGGTTTAGGGTTTAGGGTTTAGGGTTTAGGGTTTAGGGTTTAGGGTTTAGGGTTTAGGGTTTAGGGTTTAGGGTTTAGGGTTTAGGGTTTAGGGTTTAGGGTTTAGGGTTTAGGGTTTAGGGTTTAGGGTTTAGGGTTTAGGGTTTAGGGTTTAGGGTTTAGGGTTTAGGGTTTAGGGTTTAGGGTTTAGGGTTTAGGGTTTAGGGTTTAGGGTTTAGGGTTTAGGGTTTAGGGTTTAGGGTTTAGGGTTTAGGGTTTAGGGTTTAGGGTTTAGGGTTTAGGGTTTAGGGTTTAGGGTTTAGGGTTTAGGGTTTAGGGTTTAGGGTTTAGGGTTTAGGGTTTAGGGTTTAGGGTTTAGGGTTTAGGGTTTAGGGTTTAGGGTTTAGGGTTTAGGGTTTAGGGTTTAGGGTTTAGGGTTTAGGGTTTAGGGTTTAGGGTTTAGGGTTTAGGGTTTAGGGTTTAGGGTTTAGGGTTTAGGGTTTAGGGTTTAGGGTTTAGGGTTTAGGGTTTAGGGTTTAGGGTTTAGGGTTTAGGGTTTAGGGTTTAGGGTTTAGGGTTTAGGGTTTAGGGTTTAGGGTTTAGGGTTTAGGGTTTAGGGTTTAGGGTTTAGGGTTTAGGGTTTAGGGTTTAGGGTTTAGGGTTTAGGGTTTAGGGTTTAGGGTTTAGGGTTTAGGGTTTAGGGTTTAGGGTTTAGGGTTTAGGGTTTAGGGTTTAGGGTTTAGGGTTTAGGGTTTAGGGTTTAGGGTTTAGGGTTTAGGGTTTAGGGTTTAGGGTTTAGGGTTTAGGGTTTAGGGTTTAGGGTTTAGGGTTTAGGGTTTAGGGTTTAGGGTTTAGGGTTTAGGGTTTAGGGTTTAGGGTTTAGGGTTTAGGGTTTAGGGTTTAGGGTTTAGGGTTTAGGGTTTAGGGTTTAGGGTTTAGGGTTTAGGGTTTAGGGTTTAGGGTTTAGGGTTTAGGGTTTAGGGTTTAGGGTTTAGGGTTTAGGGTTTAGGGTTTAGGGTTTAGGGTTTAGGGTTTAGGGTTTAGGGTTTAGGGTTTAGGGTTTAGGGTTTAGGGTTTAGGGTTTAGGGTTTAGGGTTTAGGGTTTAGGGTTTAGGGTTTAGGGTTTAGGGTTTAGGGTTTAGGGTTTAGGGTTTAGGGTTTAGGGTTTAGGGTTTAGGGTTTAGGGTTTAGGGTTTAGGGTTTAGGGTTTAGGGTTTAGGGTTTAGGGTTTAGGGTTTAGGGTTTAGGGTTTAGGGTTTAGGGTTTAGGGTTTAGGGTTTAGGGTTTAGGGTTTAGGGTTTAGGGTTTAGGGTTTAGGGTTTAGGGTTTAGGGTTTAGGGTTTAGGGTTTAGGGTTTAGGGTTTAGGGTTTAGGGTTTAGGGTTTAGGGTTTAGGGTTTAGGGTTTAGGGTTTAGGGTTTAGGGTTTAGGGTTTAGGGTTTAGGGTTTAGGGTTTAGGGTTTAGGGTTTAGGGTTTAGGGTTTAGGGTTTAGGGTTTAGGGTTTAGGGTTTAGGGTTTAGGGTTTAGGGTTTAGGGTTTAGGGTTTAGGGTTTAGGGTTTAGGGTTTAGGGTTTAGGGTTTAGGGTTTAGGGTTTAGGGTTTAGGGTTTAGGGTTTAGGGTTTAGGGTTTAGGGTTTAGGGTTTAGGGTTTAGGGTTTAGGGTTTAGGGTTTAGGGTTTAGGGTTTAGGGTTTAGGGTTTAGGGTTTAGGGTTTAGGGTTTAGGGTTTAGGGTTTAGGGTTTAGGGTTTAGGGTTTAGGGTTTAGGGTTTAGGGTTTAGGGTTTAGGGTTTAGGGTTTAGGGTTTAGGGTTTAGGGTTTAGGGTTTAGGGTTTAGGGTTTAGGGTTTAGGGTTTAGGGTTTAGGGTTTAGGGTTTAGGGTTTAGGGTTTAGGGTTTAGGGTTTAGGGTTTAGGGTTTAGGGTTTAGGGTTTAGGGTTTAGGGTTTAGGGTTTAGGGTTTAGGGTTTAGGGTTTAGGGTTTAGGGTTTAGGGTTTAGGGTTTAGGGTTTAGGGTTTAGGGTTTAGGGTTTAGGGTTTAGGGTTTAGGGTTTAGGGTTTAGGGTTTAGGGTTTAGGGTTTAGGGTTTAGGGTTTAGGGTTTAGGGTTTAGGGTTTAGGGTTTAGGGTTTAGGGTTTAGGGTTTAGGGTTTAGGGTTTAGGGTTTAGGGTTTAGGGTTTAGGGTTTAGGGTTTAGGGTTTAGGGTTTAGGGTTTAGGGTTTAGGGTTTAGGGTTTAGGGTTTAGGGTTTAGGGTTTAGGGTTTAGGGTTTAGGGTTTAGGGTTTAGGGTTTAGGGTTTAGGGTTTAGGGTTTAGGGTTTAGGGTTTAGGGTTTAGGGTTTAGGGTTTAGGGTTTAGGGTTTAGGGTTTAGGGTTTAGGGTTTAGGGTTTAGGGTTTAGGGTTTAGGGTTTAGGGTTTAGGGTTTAGGGTTTAGGGTTTAGGGTTTAGGGTTTAGGGTTTAGGGTTTAGGGTTTAGGGTTTAGGGTTTAGGGTTTAGGGTTTAGGGTTTAGGGTTTAGGGTTTAGGGTTTAGGGTTTAGGGTTTAGGGTTTAGGGTTTAGGGTTTAGGGTTTAGGGTTTAGGGTTTAGGGTTTAGGGTTTAGGGTTTAGGGTTTAGGGTTTAGGGTTTAGGGTTTAGGGTTTAGGGTTTAGGGTTTAGGGTTTAGGGTTTAGGGTTTAGGGTTTAGGGTTTAGGGTTTAGGGTTTAGGGTTTAGGGTTTAGGGTTTAGGGTTTAGGGTTTAGGGTTTAGGGTTTAGGGTTTAGGGTTTAGGGTTTAGGGTTTAGGGTTTAGGGTTTAGGGTTTAGGGTTTAGGGTTTAGGGTTTAGGGTTTAGGGTTTAGGGTTTAGGGTTTAGGGTTTAGGGTTTAGGGTTTAGGGTTTAGGGTTTAGGGTTTAGGGTTTAGGGTTTAGGGTTTAGGGTTTAGGGTTTAGGGTTTAGGGTTTAGGGTTTAGGGTTTAGGGTTTAGGGTTTAGGGTTTAGGGTTTAGGGTTTAGGGTTTAGGGTTTAGGGTTTAGGGTTTAGGGTTTAGGGTTTAGGGTTTAGGGTTTAGGGTTTAGGGTTTAGGGTTTAGGGTTTAGGGTTTAGGGTTTAGGGTTTAGGGTTTAGGGTTTAGGGTTTAGGGTTTAGGGTTTAGGGTTTAGGGTTTAGGGTTTAGGGTTTAGGGTTTAGGGTTTAGGGTTTAGGGTTTAGGGTTTAGGGTTTAGGGTTTAGGGTTTAGGGTTTAGGGTTTAGGGTTTAGGGTTTAGGGTTTAGGGTTTAGGGTTTAGGGTTTAGGGTTTAGGGTTTAGGGTTTAGGGTTTAGGGTTTAGGGTTTAGGGTTTAGGGTTTAGGGTTTAGGGTTTAGGGTTTAGGGTTTAGGGTTTAGGGTTTAGGGTTTAGGGTTTAGGGTTTAGGGTTTAGGGTTTAGGGTTTAGGGTTTAGGGTTTAGGGTTTAGGGTTTAGGGTTTAGGGTTTAGGGTTTAGGGTTTAGGGTTTAGGGTTTAGGGTTTAGGGTTTAGGGTTTAGGGTTTAGGGTTTAGGGTTTAGGGTTTAGGGTTTAGGGTTTAGGGTTTAGGGTTTAGGGTTTAGGGTTTAGGGTTTAGGGTTTAGGGTTTAGGGTTTAGGGTTTAGGGTTTAGGGTTTAGGGTTTAGGGTTTAGGGTTTAGGGTTTAGGGTTTAGGGTTTAGGGTTTAGGGTTTAGGGTTTAGGGTTTAGGGTTTAGGGTTTAGGGTTTAGGGTTTAGGGTTTAGGGTTTAGGGTTTAGGGTTTAGGGTTTAGGGTTTAGGGTTTAGGGTTTAGGGTTTAGGGTTTAGGGTTTAGGGTTTAGGGTTTAGGGTTTAGGGTTTAGGGTTTAGGGTTTAGGGTTTAGGGTTTAGGGTTTAGGGTTTAGGGTTTAGGGTTTAGGGTTTAGGGTTTAGGGTTTAGGGTTTAGGGTTTAGGGTTTAGGGTTTAGGGTTTAGGGTTTAGGGTTTAGGGTTTAGGGTTTAGGGTTTAGGGTTTAGGGTTTAGGGTTTAGGGTTTAGGGTTTAGGGTTTAGGGTTTAGGGTTTAGGGTTTAGGGTTTAGGGTTTAGGGTTTAGGGTTTAGGGTTTAGGGTTTAGGGTTTAGGGTTTAGGGTTTAGGGTTTAGGGTTTAGGGTTTAGGGTTTAGGGTTTAGGGTTTAGGGTTTAGGGTTTAGGGTTTAGGGTTTAGGGTTTAGGGTTTAGGGTTTAGGGTTTAGGGTTTAGGGTTTAGGGTTTAGGGTTTAGGGTTTAGGGTTTAGGGTTTAGGGTTTAGGGTTTAGGGTTTA